>CM068749.1:2354805-2384386 GCA_035084275.1 Hydrolagus colliei | reverse complement strand
GCTTTGAATAATTTCCTGCAGGGAATTGTTGTCTCGTATTGTAATGTAGACATCTTGTAAAAGGACCTGCCACCATCAATCACTCTCCTCCTACAGGAGTGTGCATTGATAGTCTGATCCGCGAGAGATTAATGAAAGCACATTCTTTTAACATTAGGATTAGATGCCTGTTCAGTGTTAATGTCCCCACATCTCAGTCATGCTTTTTATCGATCTCATCATTAACAGCACAGGATTTTCAGCATTTCTAGGCCTTAGGTCACAGGCAAAAGGAACAGGAAGGTTCTCAGCACATATTAGCCAAGATCCTTGAGTTATTTTCTTGTCTGCATTCCCATTTTTTCTAGAAAGGAGCAGGTTTGTGAAAGAGAGAAGTAAACTTTACCTACAAAATACACAGTCATTACACTTTAACCCAAGAATATAACATAACCCAAGAGGAGCTATATCAAATATATGGATACACAACAACAACAATGCAAAATACAAAACAAAATTATGTTTGTATAGTGCCTCTAACTTCAGGAGGACATCCCAAGGCACTGGAAACACATTGGCTATATTTTGCAAAGTTTCCTAACGCGTTTCTTGTGTTGATTAGCATAGAAATTAATTAAATGCCTAAAATGTTACCCCAACAGTAGTGAAGCATCTATCGACAAATATGTCTTATAATAATAATCCTTGCATTTGATATAGTGCTTTTCACATCTTATCGACGTCTGAAAGCGCTTCACAGAATACACTGTAACATGAATTGACTATATGTTTGTGGGCGAAACGCGGCAGCCAATTGTGCACAGCAGCGTCCCACAAACAGTTGTGGATTGAAATGATAATTTTTTATTATTATGGGGTTTTTTGGACAGATTATTATTAGGCGTGTGGAATAAGGGAACTTGCCCAAGGTTTCGCCCTGACCTTCCTGGATTCGAACACGGGTGAAACTCCTGGCAACCAATGCAGTGCCCAAAGTGTTTCAGAGTTAAAGGTACTATATCAGACACGAGGATTGCTGTATTATGTCCTCTCTGCTCCTTGAACATTCTCGCAGTCAAGTTCTACAAATCAGAGTCTTGCTGAATATTATTATTTCCCCCCCGGCACTTCTGTGTTTTTCCTTTCTACATGTAGGGCCCCCTTCTCTTTCTGTCCAATCCATCTGTGTGTGGGATTGAATCAAGTAACTTCAGTAATTCAGTAACAAAGGGGTTGGCTTGGAAACTTCACATTGCAGTCAGTGCTCAGGATGGTGGGGGGGGAAGGAGTATTAAAGCCCTGGTGTTCACCCTGATGTTTCCGTTGGCTTCCAACTCGCTTGTAAATGAGAAAGGAAGATGTCACTTCCCTCTCCTGATTCATTGCCGGAGCCTGGAATCCAGATGACCACCGCATTCTGTGCATTGCCCAAGGGCTCCGTAGTGTGCCAGCCTGGCTGAGAGGCTCGCTCGCGTCTCTCAGTCAATGTTGGAAGTGCTGGCCTTTGGATGAGATGTTAAACTGAGGTCCCATCTGCCTGTTCAGGTGGAAGTTAAAGATCCATTCTTCCAAACCAGTGCATCATGTCTTGTTTCGCTGTTTTACTAAATCAACCAGAACTTTTAATCCTACTTCTCTCTTGCCCTTTCCTCCCCAACCCTCACCATCCTCACAACTCCGGGTCTCTCTCCACCTGGGATGCTATATATTCAGAATCCAGTTTGCAAGCATTTATTTGGGGGGAAGAGAAAGATTTTCCATATTCCTATCGCAGCACGCATTATACCAAGAAAAGTAACTCCAGTACAGTTTGCCTTAAGTTCGAATTCAGGAATTGGTATTTGGATCAGGTTTGAATGGAGCCAAAGTACTAGCCTCTTGTTATGTAATGTTATACTGGGTCCCAGAGCTGTAGGGAGGCTAGACTTCCAGAGCACACATTGATTATCCAAGTTTGATGGAGCTGTTTCCATCCTGTGATCTCCATATCAAAGACAAACCTCCTTATTCCCTTGTCAGTCGATGGTCTATGAAATTGTGATCTGACATAATCACAGACAATATATCTCAGTGTGTTCAGTCTGGTTCAAGGCTGTAATTATTTGTTTGGTGTCTGGTTATTGATGGAAAATTTCACTGATTCCAATTACTATATAATATTGTTTCTCACATTCCCGCAACCTTACCCTGGGACTATTCTCATACTTTAATGGTATCTGCACTTCTCTGGCTGCTGTGAGCTAAGTTAAAAGCAGGAACCAAGCTCAGTTGTTATATAAGATATTGTGTGTCAGCCTGGTGCAGCGGGAACACTATCATCTCTGACGCAAGTTTGTGGGTTCAAGCCCTCACTTCAGGATTTGGAATCAACACTGTCTAAAATGATACCCCCAATGTAGTGTGGTGCTAACACTACATTGTTAGAAGGGCCATCCTTTGGACAAGATGTTAAAGATCCCATTGCAGTATTCGAAGAGGGAAGGGAGTTTCTCTTGGTGTCCTGGCCCACCAAAAATTACCCCCCAAATAAACATAAAATAGGTTATTTAGTTCGGTGTTTGGTGCCCTCTCCCATGAAGCGCTTCAGGACGTCCTCCTGACGTGGAAGATGTTTCCCCAAATGTAAGGATTATTATTATTAATATGTAACATTACATTATGCTGAACTTGGGATCTCACATGGTAAATGGGTCCAAGTTGGAGAATCCTGTGAAATGCTTGAATGGTTTCAATGATACAATGAGACCGCTAGCGCCAAAGCAAGGATTATTAATATTTTATTATCAAATGCCTTTCAAAAAAGATGCCAATAATTTGGTCACTCAATCCATGACTGTTTGTGGGGACTATGTTTCGCTCACCAAATATACAAATCAGATCACTTTGCAGTAGATTCCATGAAGCACTTTGAGATGTCTCGTCGGTCTGATGTAGCACGATATCATATGCAAAGGATAATTATTATTATATTATTACCAATGGCATAATTTACTCCTAGCAGTGAGCCCTGCTAGGAGGCGACTCGAGCGTAAATAATACAATACATATTGTGGGCACATTTTGCCCACAAAATACACAATGAATTCACTTGACAGTATCTCTGATGTGCTTTGAGGCGTCTCAAAGAAGTGATAAGGTGCTAAATCAAATGTACAGATTATTTTTATTTATTTAATATTATTATTTAGGGTTATTTAGGGTCTTTATTATTTTAAAACACTGTGAAATATTGCCTTCGAAAATGCACAACGAGGAGGTGTCTAATCAATCTATGGCAGTGGTTTCTGAACTTTAAATGGCGGTGCCCCCCCACCCACCCACCCCACCCTTACTCAGGTTTTGTTGCGCCCCCCCCCCACCCCCCCACCCCCAACCAATTCACACTCAGCTCCGCACACACTCGTGTCCTTGGGGGCTCGAGAGAGACTCTAAAGCTCCGCACCACGGCTCTTCAGAAATGATAGCCTGATAAACGTGTCAGTAACTCACTAAGACAGGTTTGTCCTCGGATGGTGATTTTCTGTCTAATGGGAATGGTGGCTTGGAAATCCTGTTTCTCAGGATGCGGATGAGGATCCCGCTCAGATCATGTTTAGCTTCATCCAGACAGGACTGAGGTTCACCAAGCCCTGGACAGAGCCTGCTCCACCGTCAGTGGTCATGTGTGCCATTATGCCGTAAAACTCTGGAACTCTCCCACTCAATCCCTCCACCTTGCCCCCTCCCTCCCTCCCTCCCTCCCTCCCTCCCTCCCTCCCCCCCTCCCGCCCCACCTTTAAATCTTACTTAAAGACCTTCGTATTAATGAAGCTCTATAAACATAATTTTGTTGGTGTTGTTGATTGGGTTTACGGTCACCCTTCCCCTCCCTCTGGCTTGGCGTCAGACTCCGCCACTGTCAAGCGCTGCGGGACTCTACCCCGCGTTGAAGGGCGCTGTGCAAATGCAAATTGTTGTTGTTGTTGCTCAAGCCTCACAGGAAAGACTGAGTGGGAATGAGACTGCACAGGTGCCATGTGGAATTCATGTCAGAATGTGAGCCAGTTTACAAGCTGCGAATAGACTGATTAATGCCAGCGTAGAGAATGCTTCATCTTGTGCTTTATATTCTCCAGTACTTTAATTTCCCCCCCACCAAGGACACACACACACACACACACACACAGTCAATCCAGTTTACAGTATATCCAAAGCGCTTTGAGCAATATTGACAAGGTGAAAAGGTGCGATATCAAGTGCAAAGATTATTTTTATGACTATTATACATAACACCTAGTGCTCAACACTGCCCAATTCTAAGGGTGGACAGAGACAAGCCGAGGTGCTTGTAATAATAATAATCCTTGTATCGGATACAGTGACTTTCACATCAGGAGAATGTCACAAATTGCTTCATAAGATTTAGTTCCTTGATATAGAAACATAGAAAAAGTTGCAGGCCATTCAGCCCCTCCAGCTTATTCCATCATTCTATAAGATCATTGACTGATCTGTACTCCAATTACTCAATTGTACTCAACTCCAATTACCTGCCCTTGCCTCATATCCCTTAATACCCTGACCTAACAAATATCTATCCACTTCAGTTACGGCAATCTTATACTCCCTTCTGTGGCCTCTCCTTGTACCAGCCTGGCTCAGTGTGTGGCATTCTGGTCTCTGTGTCAGAAGGTTGTGGTTTCAGGCTCATAGTCCAGTGTTGTGCCGGGGGGAAGCTCTGCGTTTTTGGAGGCAGTCCTTCAGGTGAGACGTTAATCCATTAAAAGATTTTGTGAAGCCATTGGAAAAGAGAGGAAAGCTCCCGGCTTCCTGGCCAATAAACCTATGGATAAATTGATCATCAGTTTGTTGGCTGTTTGTGGGACTTCACTGTGTGCAAATTAGTTCCTTTCAAAAACACAGCCAGGAGAGTTGACCTGTGAGGAGCTCTTTGACATGTCAACATTTTAAGTGCTGTAAAAACACAAGGATTGTGAATTATCTCCGCGTTCCCCGCCTCACCAGTTGTCAACATCTCATGGAATCATAAAGTTAGCTGTTCAGGAAGGAATCTTGTCTGCACTTGTGCTCTGTTTTCCCCCAACGCACTGCAAAATCTCTTCTCCAATGCCAATCCCCTGGCCTTTCCTTGAACTCTTTTAAAGTCAAGTCCAATTGCCTTTCAAACCCTCCAGTCACCTCTGATAGCTAAAGAAAAGAAATGTATCAGTTTACAAAGAAATGGGTAAGAAGGTAATGTGATTTAAAATAAAATAATGAATGCTAATAATCCTTGTATTTGATATAGTGCCTTATCACATCGTCAAACTGTCTCAAAGAGCCTTTCCATAAAGTGTAGTGACTGTGTATTTGCAAGAAAATGACAGAGGAGTGCTGTAGCTCAGTGGTTAGAGCGCTCGCCTTACAAGCGTGAGACCTGCGTTCAAATCCAGGCAGGTCAGGGCCAAACCTCAGGCAAGTTTCCTTATTCCCTCGCCTAATAATAATCACTCAAAAAAACCCACAATAATAAAAAAAATTGGTCATTTCAATCAACGACTGTTTGCAGGACACTGTTCTGTGCAATTGGCCGCCGCATTTCACCCACAAATATACAGTCAATTCACTTTACAGTACATTCTATGAAGCGCTTTGAGACATCTAGAAGATGTGAAAAGCGCTATATCAAAATGCAAGGATTATTATTGCTAACATTATTATTTGCTCAGCAATGCCCCACAAACAGCCGTTAAATGAGTGATCAATAGTTTACCTGGGTGATTATCAGGGCCTCAGTTTAATGCTGGATCCAAAGGACAGCACCGAGGCTAGACTATATGAGCTCAAAACCCATACGCAATACAGAGGACGTACTCCCAACACATTTGGTGTGCGCGTGTGTTTTGCTCACATGTGTGCCAATCCATGTATATGTGCAGTGAAATAGACAAACATGTGCATGCCATCTGCACACAGACCAATTCTGAGGGTGGGATGGGTGGGTGAGGGGGGAGAGCAGGGCAGGGAAGGGGACCACAGCTTGGTTAGGGTTTGTGACCATAACTCTGGAAGCCGTGGCTGAGTAAGGGTGAGGGTGACACCAATCACCGACACTCCCTATACTTGACTGTGAAAGCGCGTCAGTCTCCAGCTCTTAGCCACGAGCCCGCCATTGCTGGCTCTTCATTCTACTTCCCAGCCCTGTCTCTCTTTCTCTCTATTTCTCTCTCTCTCTCTCTCGTTCTCTCTCTCTCTGTCTCTGTCTGGAGCCCTCATGTGGAGCTGGCTCCCAGTGAGTCTCACATTTCTGCATTTCCTTATTCTCTTCCATCTGTTCCACATAACCAGATTTCACACCGCAACTGCTGTTCCTGTGTTTATTTTCTGTCTCAATGCCATCCCTCGGCAGAGTATTTCTGCACACAGAAAGTTTAAGCAAACAACTCCATTAGCCCCTCTTCCTATCCCCCCCCCACCACCAGCCACCCACCTCCCTATCCATCCCATTTCCCCCTTCCACCACCCCCGCCCACCCCCACCCCACCCCCCACCACCACATTCCATCGCCTGATAGAAATCAACGAGTTTGAGGATTAAGCTTTCTCCAGGATCTTGGAAACTCTTGACAGGATTCAATTACATTCCTGTAGCGCACAGTAAATTCCTAATGGATTCTCGGCCTTTTGCTTCAGTGGAATTTTATCAGGAGCAAATACAGGTTTCCAACCAACCCGTAGATTTTTGTGTAATGAGCTCTGCTTAGTTGACCGAGTTGATGATGGTGAAAAATTACGTCTGCCTCCTGAATAATAATATAATAATTATTACTATTATCCTTGCATTGGATAGAGCACTTTTCACACCTTCAAGACGTCTCAAAGCACTTCACAGAATATTGCAAAGCAAATTGACTGTATATTTGTGGGGAAAATGGATATTAATGGCTATTAATCTCAATACTAATAATAATATAATAAACCCAGCATTTGATACAGCGTCTTATCACTTCTTTGAGATGTCTCAAAGTCTTCACATAAACGTGTAAAGTGTAGAGACTGTGTATTTTGTGTGTAAAACATCTAATAATATACATGTGCAAGTGCCTCTAACCTATATGGAGGGATTATACAGTCTGTCACAGCATAAACATAGGTCATTCAGCCCCTCTTTATACAGCACTCCACACTGGACTCCTATTCTCCATTAAGCTATCTCCCATACCTTCCCACCGTTTGCTGGGTTAGGTTAGGGTTACAGTGGAAGGGCAGGTAATTTGACTTGAGATGGAGATCAGCCATGATTTTATAGATTGACGGAACAGGCTGGAGGGCCTTTCTCCCTGCCTCAACATCAAACTCTGCCATTGTTCAGCACTTGGACATGCCACCCTATGTGAAGTTTCTTGTTGCTGCATCAGACACCCATAGTATGCGGAGAGAAGGGGGATGAAGCTTATTTGAGATCTGGACGGGGGCAATCGGGGACAAGTGTAGCAGACAGGCAGCCAGCTCTGGGTTGTGAAGGGCAGTTTTAATAATAATAATAATAATAATAATAATAATCGTAATCCTTGCATTTGATATAGCACTTTTCACTTCTTCTAGACATCTCAAAGTGCTTCATGGAATATACTGTAATATATATTTGTGGGCAAAATGTAGCAGCCAAATGTGCACAGCAGCATCCCACAAACAGTCGTAGATTGAAATGACCAATTTTTTTCATGGATTATTATCGGGCCTGTGGAGCAGGGAAACTTTCTGAGGGCAATTGACGCATGGAAACTGATCGAGGAAAGTTGTTAATAATTGTGAAGTCCTGCAGCGTTAGTGGACAGAGCACTCGCCTCGCAAGCGAGTGGACCCGGGTTCAATTCCCGGGTCGGGTGAAAGGCTAAGAAAGTTTCCCGATTCCTGATTAGCAGATCGCTTTCTGGCCATAATGATCTCTTCCAGAAGAAAAAACTAGAGCTCACTCGATCCCCGGCTGTGTGCAATTGACTGCAGCGTTTCGCCCGCTAAATATTTAGTCAATTCAATTTGCAATATATCGTGTGAAACGCTTTGAGGCATCTCAACCATGTGATAAGGCGCCGTATCGAATACAAGCATTAGTATTCTGAATACAATACAGAGCCTAAAACATCAGAATGTGTCTGTCTGGTGCAGTGCATTTTGTAGGCCAACGCAGCAACCGATTTGCCGACTGCAAAGTCCCGGAGTGTCTCGACTGAGAGCTCAAAGCCTTGAGTTGTGGGGCTTGAACCCAGACTTTCTGTCCCACAGGAGAGCGTTTGAGCGACTGAGTGTGGCTCGGGCGTCAGGGATGCAGTGAGTGTTTGCATGACATTTTCTGATTCCCTCCCTCCCCACCTTCAAAGACCTTCCTTTCTGCTTGTGCTGGCGGCTACCTCCCCGCACCCACCCCCCCACCCCCCCACCCCCCCACCCCCACCCCCCCTCCCACTCTCCCCATCTCCCCCAGACTCTGTCACTGTGAAGAGCGCTACAAGAGTAAGTTGTTTCTGTTATCCATCCATCCAAGTCATGAGAATTTGAATAGATCCGGCTTCCATCAGGGCAATTTCGCTCACAAAATACAGTGGATTCACGTTACAGTATATTCTGCCTCCCGCCCTCTCTCCCTTTACTCCCCTCTCTTGCTAATGGGAGGACATCTTGGCTCTCTTTCTACCCAGCGGGGTAGGGCAGTCAAAGGCAATGAATTGCATCCCGGCAGCTTCGAGTAGCGACACCCCACGATCAGCCAAGAGGAAGAGAGCTCGCACCATCGCAGGCTGGCAGTGGGCTTCCAGCTTCCCTGATCCACGGGTGCGGGAGAGGGGCCCAGTGTGGTGCTCCATCTAGCTGCCAGCCTGGGCAACTGGCTGCCAAACCATAGCAGGTGAGTCGGAGTGACAGGCAGGACTGGGACTCGAAACAGACAAGCATATGCTTGAGCAGACGGCCATTCCACCACCTGCGCTTTACAGGAGCTGTGGCTGTATGAGGAGCGCGTGTGTGTGTCTAATCAAAGCCAGGCCGACCGTTCCTCCGCCGCTGTGTAAAGTGGTTGCGAACGCTTCCATAATAATTAATAACCCTTAACACAGCAGCACCTCTGACGTCAAAATACCTCCCCCCCCCCCCCCCCCCTCCCCCCCCAGCTCGCCGTGGGTTTGCTACACCGCCCCCATTCATGTCACGAGGGTTGTCTCAATGCGCTCCAGCGGATCGTACCGTTGAGTGGAGTGACTGTGGATCTCCATTTGCAGGCGAATGCGGCAGCAAATTTGCACCCAGCTGCGTCCCCCCGCACATGTCTGCGGCGGATTTGCGCGCAGTTCGAGTTCTGCAGACAGGTGTGTGATTCTGTGTGTATGTGTGTGTGTGTGTGTGACTCCCTTCTCTTTTTAAAGAGCCTCACAGAATATACTGCAAAGTGAATTGACTGTATATTTGCGGGCGAAACGTGGCAGCCAATTGCTGTATAAACGCAAGTTGTTATTGTTGATATTCTTTTCCAGATCAACAATCCCCCAAAGATTAAAAGAAAATTCACTCACTCACTCCATGGCTGTTTGTGGGACATTTGCTGTGCGCGCATTGGCAGCCAAATTTGCCCACAAAATATACAGTCACGCCGCTGTACAGTATATCCCGTGAAACGCTTTGAAATATTGCCGTAATATGATACTGGCTATTTCAAAGACAATATTGTACTTATTATTCTACTCCTGCTTCTCCCAGTGCAAGCAACATCGGCATGTGGCAGAGAGAATGGAGAAAGAGAAGGGTTAGCATTAGAAATCAATAGAACTTAATCACACCTGAAAGAATGATAATAGTCACTGCATTTGATACAGTGCATTATCACGTCTTCAAGATATTTCAAAGCATCCCCCTCCCCAAACCCCCCCCTCCCCCCACCCATCTCTATTTCCTTCTCATGCGTCAGTTACCAATCGAATTCCTTGCCTCTCCTCTGTACCTACCTGCAGTCTCAGTTATCTCCAATTTTCAGTCCAGGAAGCCTAGGGTCTGGGAGAAAGATTGAGGGATTTTGTAAACACAGAGATAATGCAAATTGAAACGCTACAAAAGACAAATCGGATCTATCAGCCGTGCAGGTCAAAATCCAGATGTGGTACCGTGACTCCTCTCCCTCCCCTTTGATTTCAAACCCCTTTCATGTCGACATAATCTGTGCATTGGAGTATCCAACCCTAAGCTATGCACCTCCCAGCAGATTACAGGCCCTGCCACACTCTGAGAGATATTCTCATCTGTTCACGCCACACCATCAACCATTCGATGCGCGTTGACAATGGGAGATCTCAATTGTTAGGAGCATATGAAAAGATTCACTGTACTTAGCAATGAGAAGGAGAATAAACCCCTCAGTGTCTATGCTCAGCGCAAGCAGCTTTGCTCAGAATGTAGTGTTGGTGTAGATCCACCTAGACACTAGTTTATTTTGCAAAGCTGATTATGGAAATTGTTTTACTGGGCAGACTGACTGACTGACTGACTGACTGACTGACTGACTGACTGACTGAGTGAGTCACTCACTCACTCACTCACTCACTCACTCACTCACTCACTCACTCACTCACTCACTCACTCACTCACTCACTCACTCACTCACTCACTCACTCACTCACTCACTCACTCACTCACTCACTCACTCACTCACTCACTCACTCACTCACTCACTCACTCACTCACTCACTCACTCACTCACTCACTCACTCACTCACTCACTCACTCACTCACTCACTCACTCACTCACTCACTCACTCACTCACTCACTCACTCACTCACTCACTCACTCACTCACTCACTCACTCACTCACTCACTCACTCACTCACTCACTCACTCACTCACTCACTCACTCACTCACTCACTCACTCACTCACTCACTCACTCACTCACTCACTCACTCACTCACTCACTCACTCACTCACTCACTCACTCACTCACTCACTCACTCACTCACTCACTCACTCACTCACTCACTCACTCACTCACTCACTCACTCACTCACTCACTCACTCACTCACTCACTCACTCACTCACTCACTCACTCACTCACTCACTCACTCACTCACTCACTCATTCAACCATTGAATCCAGGCAGGTCAGGGCGAAACCTTGGGCAAGTTTCCTACGCCACATGCATAATAATAATCCGTCCAAAAAAAGCACAATAATAAAAATTGGTCATTTCAATCCACGACTGTTTGTGGGGACACTGCTGTGCGCAATTGGCTGCCGTATTTTGCCCACAAATATAGTCATTTCACTTTACAGTATATTCCATGAAGCGCTTTGAGACGTCTCGAAGACGTGAAAAGCGCTACATCAAATGCAAGGATTATTATCATTATTATTATTAATCCGCATTGGAAAACTGTTCTCTCTGTGAAACTGGAGTCTGTGGGATAAATGCACTTGTGAAGCTGGTAGACATATGAAGCGGGTATTCACACAGAATAAAATTGGTGCCTCATGGTTGAAAGATAAATACAGTATTGGGAATCAATGAGAGCTGCGATAAACTGGAAAGCACTGCCTGAACGGGTGGTGGAATCAGATTCAATAATGATCATTATCAATCATTTGCATTATCAAATGCAAGGATTATTATAATGGATTTTGATTGTAGAATTGGATAAGTATTTGTTAAGGAAAAGTTTGCAATTCGTATCCGAGCGGGGGAATGAGACTCATTGGGTAGCTCTTTCAAAGAGCAGGCACAGGCACGATGGGCCAAATAGCCCTCTTCTGCTTTGCAAGATTCTGTGACTCTATGACTCTTATCAATGCTTTAATGATTTTGAATCTATATGTCTGTATGGCTCTAATGGCAGCCAATTTGCGCGCAGCAACATCCCATAAACAGCCATGATGTAAATGGTAAATTTTATCTGAGGGGCATTGTTGGCCAGGACACCAACAGAGAGAAACTCCCTTCTCTTCTACAGTAGTGGCCACAGGATCTTAATGCTCACCTAGATCTGGACGCAGCATCTCATCTGAAAATCTCATTGTTCTTAGATTGGATAGATTTCTTTTAGGAAATAACATTGTGCAATATACTACATTGTGAGTTTGAGAGGTATGTGCAAGCGATCACGAGGAAGGTGGAAAATGAATGAGATATATTTCATCCAGCATTTCTTCTGTTATGTTCTCATGAAGGACGGCACCTTTGCCAATGCAATGATCTCACACCCCACTCATACATACTATGTGTGATGAAAGTGCGTGGGTTCATACCCACATCGAGACTTTGAACTCACAGTCCAAGCTGACACACCGATACAGTGCTGGGGGGAGGAGGTGGTGGGGGTGGGTGGGTGGGTGGGTGGTGGTGAGAGAGAGGTGCTGTCCCCCAGACTAAGTCCCTGTTCGAGTGGACATTCAAGATCCCACGGCTTCTAAGAGAAAAGAGTTTCTCCAAGTGATCTGGTTCACAATTGCCCCACATTAACAAAAAATGGCATTCACTTACACAGTCACTCCATTTCACAGTAATTCCTTTGAAGCGCATTGGGAAATCCTCCTGATGTGAAAGCCGCTGCGTGAAATGCAAGGATTATTATTGTAATAATATTAATAACATCCTGATTAGAACTGGAGCCCACAGCCTTCTGACTCAGAACCACGAGTGCTGCCAACTGAGCCAAGTTGACTAGTTGGATATGGTGAGTCACAATCCAACAGATTCATAACATTAGCTCTGCACATTAACTGACTGCCACTCAGACCGCAGTCTTGGGAGATTCTTGGACAATCCCCCTGGTCTATTCATTACATGGCATGCGAATGCCAATGAGACGATTTGTGAATGAAAGCCACAACTGTGGTTGACCACACTGAGTGCCACCCATCTCTGTTGAAGGAGCATTAACCAAATAGTGGTTGTGTTGTGTTTTTCACTGATTATTGCACAATGCCCTCTATGCTGTCACGCTGTAGGTTGTTGTGTTTACAGCTGCCGCTCGCCCTCATCCTGTGGTGAGGTAACAGCTACCCTATAAACAGCCTCGACAGAAAGACACAAATATCTCTCCTTGGAGAGACCTTGTCTTCTTCAAATAGTGCCCTGGGATCTCTTTAACGTCCACCTGAACAGGCAGATGGGACTCCAGTGAAGTATCTCATCAGAGGTGAAGGACAGCACCTCTGACAATGCAGCATTTCCCCCCAACGTCTGTCTCCCTTCCCCTCCCCCAGCACCGCACTGAAGCTCCAGCCTGGAAAGCGAGGCTTAAACCCACAGTCTTGTGACTCACAGGGACATTGTTATACAACAACTACAACAGTTTGTATAGAGCAGGGTATTGCACAGGGTTCCCCAGAGCGCTTCCCAGTGGCGGAGCAGAACACCGAGCAGGGGGGAGGTGACCATAGCCACGGCTGAACAGCAACGTTTTCAAGTTCAATCTGCAGGTGATGGGGGAAGAAGGGAGAGAGCTGGAGGGATAGAGGAAGAGTGTTATTAATTTTTTAATCCTTTGCATTTGATACAGCACTTTTCACATCTTATCGACGTCTCAAAGCGCTTTACAGTAGAATATACTGTAAAGTGAATTGACTGTACATTTGTGGGCAAATCGCGGCAGCCAGTTGCGCACAGCAGCGTCCCCACAAACAGTTGGGGATTGAAATGACCAATTTTATTATTGTGGTTTTTTGGGACGGATTATTATTAGGCGTGTGGAGTAAGGAAACTTGCCCAAGGTTTCACCCTGACCTGCCTGGATTTGAACAGAGGTCTCTCCCCAGCTTGGTCTCCCAAGCTTGCAAGACAAGTGCTCTAACTACTGAGCCACAGGAGCTCCACACAAATTGGGTGCCACACTCACCTACAGTTGTTACACTTTAGGGTAAATCAAGTGAAGCAGCTTTGAGACGTCCTCCTGAAATGAATGGGCCCTGCATCACATGCAAGGATTCTTATTATTATTATTTAAGTCTTCATGTTGTGGGCAGACTTCCTAACTCAGCCTTGACCTATAATAAGATTCAAGTGCAAATTCTGAACCACAGCTTCACAGTAACAGTGGCCTTAGCGGTAAGTCCATAATTCAAGTGATGTTTGACAACAAAAAGTTCCCATTTCAATCTCTTTGTTGAAATTGGAATGATATATTGAGATCCATAAATTGTCCAGCAATCATAGCCAAGGCTGGTGGGGAAAGGTATTTCATTCATTCCATTGTCATCCGTCAGTTTAACCCACACCAGACAAATCCATTTACTCTGCACAAGTTCCCCTTCAAGTCTTGTCCCTTCAATCTTCCCCCTCAACTCTTCTATCTTAAATCTTCAGTGTTCAGTACCGCAGCTGCAAATGGCTGTAGTCTCCATCATTTGCTGGCCACAAGGGCTAAGTGTGGTGTTATGGGGTCCTACCATGTGTGAGGGCCGCTATGTAAACTCTAGTTGTGCGCTATTGGCTGGCTACAAAACATACAGTCAATTGACTTTACAGTGTATCCTGTGAAGCGTTGTGAGACATCAATGACAACAACAACAACTTTGATTTATATAGCGCCTTCCACGCCGGACAGCGTCTCAGAGCGCTTCACAGTAGTGGATCCTGGGACTGAGCCAGGGGCAGGGGTAGAAAGGTGACCAAAGGTGCGGTCGAAGTGAAAGGTCTTTAGTTGTGACCTGAAACTGGGAAGAGAGGGGGCGTGGTGAAGGGAGTGAGGAAGGGAGTTCCAGAGCCTCGGGGGGTGGTGGCTGAAGGCACAGCCACCGAGGGTGGAGCGGAGGATTCAGGGGGACATGGAGGAGGCCAGACTTAGAGGAGCGAAGGCAGCGGGTGCTGGTTTGAGGAAAGAGGAGATCAGAGAGATAGGGGGGTGCAGAGGAGTGGAGGGATTTGAAAACAAGGGTGAGGATCTTGAAGTTGATCCTCTCTGGAATAGGGAACCAGTGAAGTCTGGCAAGGACTGGGGTAATGGGGGAGCGAGGTTTGGTGCGGGTGAGTATGCGGGCGGCAGAGTTTTGGATTAGCTGGATTTTGTGGATTGTGGTGGAGGGGAGAACGGCGAGGAGGGCGTTGCAATAGTCCAGCTGACAGGTGACAAAGGCGTGGACCAAGATTTCAGCGGCTTTTGGGGTGAGGTATTGCTACACTTTCCGTCAAAATAACATTCATTGGAGGCATGGAAGTAACACAAGTCTGAGTCCTGCAGCTCAGTGGTTAGAGCACTCGCCTTACAAGCTTGAGACCTGTGTTCGAATCCAGGCAGGAAGGGTGAAACCTTGGGCAACTTTCCTTACTCCATACACACTCCTAATAATAATCCCTCAAAAAAAACACACTAATAAAATTGGTCATTTCAGCCCACGACTGTTTGTGGGGACGCTGCTGTGCGCAATTGGCTGCCATGTTTCTCCCACAAATATACAGTCAATTCTCTTTCCAGTATATTCTGTGAAGCATTTTGAGACATCTAGGACGTGTGAAAAATGTTATATAAAAATGCAAGGATTGTTATTATTATTAAGTCTCACTGTATAAACGAAAGTAGTTTGTTGCAGTAGAATTAATTGACTGTATATTGTTTCGCCCGATTTCATTCAAGACAGTTCGAAACCCCCAGGGCCCTTGGAGGAAACGTGATGCGACTGGATTTATTTATCTGCCCGCGTTTCATTTCATTCTGTTCCATTTCGTACAAGGGCAACAGCAATTGAGAAAGGGGGGAAATCAGCCTTTCTGGCTTGTTGTTTATTCATTAGCCCCAGAGCTTGCTATTTCTGGCGCAGCCACAATCTGCTGCTGAATTTGGTGTTGTAATTATCTGCTGGGATCGAACAAAAAAAGCCCTTTTCCTAGACTGCCGTGCTTGACTGCACTCCCAGCTTTGTCCCTCGCCAAGTGACAGGTGTGTGCGTTGCAGCAGTCATGTTGTGGGAAGCCACATTTCGGTTGAGGTTTTCCAGCTGATATCGTGTTGTCGGGTTTCGTGCTGAAATTAGTAAAAAAAAAAGGACTCTTCTTCCCAGACAGTGACACGCGGTGATTTGCTAATCACCCTTCTCTTGGAATGCAGATTGAAGCCAGGTGCTAAGGTTCCAGAAGCGTCTCCCCTCCAAGCCGATAACCTGCGTCAGTGGCTAAATGATGCGAAAGTGTCTGTGGTTTACACCCAAACCGGTTGCCAAGTTTCCAGTGTAAATGCTACTGTACTTGATCGCATACTGTACTTAACACATTTGTTATGTGTTAAGTCTTCTAAGAGCAGTCTCGTATGTAAGTGGTAGCTACACAAGTTTGAAATCACTCGTACTTTGTTCAAAGGGATTCCTGCGGCATATTGGTTAGAGCTCTCGCAGGGCAAAACCTTACTCCACACATACACACACACCTCTGCTTACCTATCGGTAAGAAGGAATCCTGTTGTTAGTTGATTAACAGGTCGCATTCTGGGGATAAGAATCCCTCAAAAAAAAGTAATAATAATTTGTCATTCAATCCATGGCTGTTTGTTGGACGCTGCTGTTGCATTTCGTCCACAAAATATACAGTCAATTCACTTTACAGTATATTCTGTGAAGCGCTTTGAGACGTCTCAACAATATGATAAGGCGCTATATTATTTGCCGGAGTCACGTTCAGTGTATGGGCCCAATCAATATGACTTGTGTGATATTTACTATATCTTATTATCTTTGGATAATCCGACTGCTTTTCAGCGTGTGTGGCTCAGTCCGCAGGTCTCGTTTTAATGCTGCTGTGTACACAATGAGGATTGCTCAATAGTAATAATCGTACGTTCCTCTTTGCAATTCCACGACAACAATTTGCATTTACCTGTTGCTTTTCACATCGGGAGGAGATACAACTTTAAACCCGAGTCCTCTTGTTCTACTGTCGCGTTGCATGCGAAAGTGTCTTCTGGGTTGATGTGCTCGATCCCATTTAAAATCTTATGAGGTCAATCACCCATTAGATGTTTCCTTTCAAAAGCCAGAATGTATTTAATCTTTTGCTCACGGCTCATCCTGCCAACACTGGGGAGCAATTTCACTGCATCAACTCTGGGACCTCCCTTCAAGCTCTCTTATCTAAACCTACCTAGTCGGTTTGCTGAATGAATTCTATTATCACGTGGAATTATTGGAGTTGGTGATAATCATCAGGTCAGCCTCCTCTTGCTAACAGTGAAGACTTTTACATCTCTCCCTTGCCTTCTTTGAGGTATGTCTCAAGACCCCGCTCTTCGACCATATCTTTGGCCACTCTCCTACCCTTAAACTCCTGACCTCCACCCACCCACACCTCGCCACCCGAATCCTTGACCGTCCAGCCCCTTGGGACGTCCTCCCAATGTGAAAGGGCTACACAACTGTAATTTTGTATTGTATTTCCTGGTGATTCATAATCTGTACTCACAAAGCATCTTCATATTTCGCAAACCAAAGCAGAGTGCTTTGTGGTCTGCAGTGAGTAGGCAAACTCAACCCATGTGCTGGCCATGTGGAGGAATGGAAAGCATCAACAGAAGGTATATTATTTCCTCGATTGTGTAACTCATCCCCCTCAACAGTAAGTGGGCCCTTGTGGGCAGGGTATTATCAGCTCACTAGTGGTTGCCACCATGGAAACGGACACTAACATTGAGCAAAATCTAACTATTGCTCCACCTCTTCCACTCACTCCTAAGGCCAGACTGAGAGTTCCACAGATGTACGCCACATACACAACACATGGGATTTTTCCCAGTGCCTGGAATGGAAAGCACACACTCTCACCCTAGGCTGAATCATGTATAGCTTTACCTCATCACAGAAAATATTTGGCCCAGGATGGCAAGAGGCAAGGATTGGGAACCCCTGAGTGCATTAGGGGGAAGGGAGGGTGGGACTGTTGGGAGAGTAAGAGCGAGAGCTTTAACCAGCTGAGCTGTGACATACAGATATTAATTCACTGCTCCATCGGGAAATACTCTTTTTTCAAAAAGGAAAACAGTCAAATGGTCAAACAAATCCATTTTTGATCAATAGGAGGGACACAGAGATATTTTGGGGGGTAATCCTGGTGTGAGAGAGGAAACCCATCATTGTGCCTGAGAGTATCCAAACCAAGCTGAGAATTCCACTCATCTCATCGACACAGTGAAATTCCAGAGACACGGTGTTGGGATGGAATGCGGATTCTCTCCCTGGAGGGACCCATCCTCCTTACCTAATTCCGGAAAGTATTAGGCGCAGGTTGGTGAAAGCCAAGACTTGGGGGCACCCCAGAGTGTGTGTGGAGGTACCTACTGGAGTCTAACCGGCTAAAACCATATAGATTGCTATTGCTATCGCTGTTTGGCAATCTCGATCAATTAATAATAATAATTCTTATATTTGATACAGCAACTTTCAGTGTCAGGAAGACTATATTTGCAGTAAAGTGTAGAGTCTGTGTCTTTTGTAGACGGACGACCTTGACAACAATGTGAATTGCAATGTCCCACAAACAACCAGGAAGCGAATGGTCAGTTTTTTATTTGGGGGATTAACGGCCAGGACACTGGACAACAAATCCCTTCTCTTTTCGAATAGTACCATTAGATCTTTAACTGACGTGATAAGGCATTGTACCAAACGCAAGTATCATTATTGTATCTCTGTGAAGTGTTTGAGACGTCGTTTCAGCATGATAGGGCGTATTATCGAATTCAATGATTCTTTTTATTTTATTAGGATGACATGTGGAGTAAGGAAACTTGCCCAAGGCTTCACACTGCCTGGAATTGAACCCAGGCCTCTCGCTTGCAAGGCGAGTGCTCTAACCATTGAGCCACAACACTACACATATGATCCTATTTCTGTTTTTTTGTAGCAATGAAAACATTGGAGAGTCAACTTTGCCAACTTTAGAGAGAAATGGTGAGGATGTTTTAAAAGCTGAAACCTGCTCCCAAGGCATTGAAATCAAACAATTAGATTGAAACCAGGGTCTCGCTGTGACCTGGTACAATTCTAACTTTCCTGTCTGTTCCTATTTCCCTCTTGGGCGTGATTTTCTCTGTATGTCTCTCTCTCTGTCTCTCCCACTTTTACTCTCTCAAAAACCATCTGCAAAGTGTTAGTTGGTCAAAAGTGCTGAACACCCTGCAAAGTGCTGAGCAAGCCTCTCTCTCTCTCTCTCTCTCTCTCTCATTCCCCACTAAACGTGTCCACACACATTGCTAAATCACTCACTGCATTTCCAACCATCAAATCACTTAACCACAAGGGTGCAAAAACGCCAGCGACTTAATCCACACCCCGCTGCCTTAAACCTGGGTATAAAACGATTCACTGTTTCCATCCATCATGTGTGGGCCTGAACAACTGTGCAGATCTGATCAATTTCCTTCTCCCCGTGAAACAAAAAATCGTATAGAAATGGGAGAGAAATAGAGATTATTTTTTTACTATTAGTAAAGGCAGAGGCAAATTACAGCCATCGAGAAATACAAATGATAGACTTCTTACATATGTTTGTACATATCTCAAACCAGATGTGTTCCCTTCCCCACCCACTCCCAGCCCCACCCTTCAACATCAACCCCAACAACACCTTGGCTTGAGACAGAGTCCCCTCATGCGGGGCAGTGTCCCAGAGCGCTTGACAGTGGGAGGACGATGGGGAGGTGAGTGTAGGCATGGTCGAAGAGGAAGGTCTTCAGGCATGATCTGAAGATGGGGAAGGAGGGGGCAAGGCGTAGGGAGAGAAATATTATCATCCCTTTTCCAGATGAGCTGCGCTGACTGGCAGGGCTGCTACAAAGCTTCGTGTTAAGGGAGCTCCCTCTACTGTCAACCTCGCCAAACACATAAATTGGAAATTTTCAGGACATAACGGGGAGTCTTGTCATTCGATCCTATCTATGCTGCTGCCACTTGTTTTTCTAACACAACCTTTTGTTAATTGAACTTGGTTAATCCATGTTCGCATGCAAAATACACAGATACTATGACAATTTGCTGTAAATCGAGAAATGGGAGGGAACTTGGGAAAAAGAGCATGGGCAGGATAAAGAGAAGGTACAAATGTGTGGGTGGAGGTGGGGGGGGGGGGAAAGAGAGGGTGGGAAAGCCACTGTAATAAATCTGTTACTGCACCTTCAAATCCTCTGGGACATAATTATTAAAGTATAATCTGTTGAAAGGCTTGCTTGCTTTATATAATAATAATCCTTACATTTGATACAGCACCTTTCGTGACAGGGGGACGTATGTGTAAAAATAGAGTAATGAGATCCCCGCAGGCATTGCCTGCACTGTAATGGAGATGCCAGTGTCAGAGACAAGATGTCAGAGTTGAAACGGCAGAGAAACAAACGGTGATTATGACTGATATCAAAAGCCATTCTAATAAGTATTGTAATAATAATAATAATACCGCTTACATTTGATACCGCACCTTTTCATGTATGAAAGCTCCTCGCAGGATTTACTGTAAGGTATAGTAACTGTGTATTTTGTAGGCCAATATGGCAGTCATTTTGGACGCGGCAGGGTCCCCGAAAACAGCCATAAAATGAGTGAGGTGAGAGGTAAGCAAACCCCATGGTAACAGACGCAGGATAAAAAGCCATAATTACCGAAAATACATTTTGGTCTATTGGTGGATCGGAGTTCTGGGAATGATAATCCCCTCAAACAGATAAATAAGTTTTAAAAAACGAGAAGAATTTGATCACTCAATTCACGACGATTTGTGGGACACTGCTGTGCGCAATTGGCTGCTGCATTTTGCCTGCAAATAATGCACTCAATTCACAATATATTCTCTGAATCACTTTGAGACGTCTCAGCGATGCGATAAGGCACTACTTCAAACGCAAGGATTATTATTATAATATCAGACTGCGTGAACCACAGTCATGACTGACGAAAATCACAGGAGATTAGGGGACATGCCCACATATTAGCCCTTTGTATACTCATTTCATTACATTCTTATCAACAAAGCTGTTTTTTTTCCTGTCACGTTCTTTTATAGGAACTGCAGAGAGAGAAAACATTAATTTAATAATAATAATCCTTACATTTGATTTCTCAAAGCACTTCACAGAATGTACTGTAAAGTGAATTGACTATTATTTTGTGGGTGAATTATTTTTTTAAAAAGTTATGATGTATGGCATGACTGGACCCGCAAAGCAAGAGTGTTTCCTCAAATATTGGTGGTTCCCAGGTATTGTGTGATTGTTTTTGTGTGTGTGTGTGTGTGTGCCTGCCTGTGTGTGTTTGTGTGTGTGTGTGTGTGTGCCTGTGTGTGTGTGCCTGTGTCTGTGTGTGCCTGTGTGTGTTTGTGTGTGTGTGCCTGTGTGTGTTTGTGTGTCTGTTTGTGTGTGTGTGTGTGTGCCTGTGTCTGTGTTTGTATGTGTGTGTGTTCCTGTGTGTGTCTGTGTGTGTGTGCCTGAGTGTGTTTGTGTGCCTGTGTGTGTGTGCCTGCGTGTGTTTGTGTGTCTGTGTGTGTGTGCTTGCGTGTGTTTGTGTGCCTGTGTGTGTGTGCCTGTGTGTGTTTGTGTGTCTGTGTGTGTATGTGTGCCTGTGTGTGTTTGTGTGTCTGTGTGTGTATGTATGCCTGTGTGTGTTTGTGTCTGTGTGTGTGTGTGCATGCTCAGGGCAAACAGCTTGGTGTGAACACCTGTACATTTGCGGTTCCAGCCCTTTCAGTTTCTGGCATAAATTGAAGGATCCGGAGAATTTGCCTCATAAACATGTGGCATGTTGGATATGATGCCAATCCATTGTGTGAAGGCTGTGGGGATGAGAGGATAAAACTCACAGATACCATACTGTACAGTGGTGAAACCAAGGCCAACATATAGCTACTGTATTCTGCTGTACTGAGGTTTACATGGATTCTACATTATACCTAAAGTAACACGCATTATATTTGATACAGCACTTTCCCCCATCAGGAGACAGTCTCGAAATGCTACACAGGATCTATTTGGAGCTCCTGTAGCTCAGTGGTTAGAGCACTCGCCTTATAAGCGTGAGACCAGTGTTTGAATCCAGGAAGATCAGGGCGAAACCTTGGGCATGTTTCCTTACTCCACACGCCTGATAATAATCCCTCCAAAATAAAAAACATAATAATAAAAATTGGTCATTTCAATCCACGATTGTTTGTGGGGACGCTGCTGTGCGCAATTGGCTGCCGCGTTTCGCCCACAAATATACAGTCAATTCACTTTAGAGTGCATTCTGTGAAGCGCTTTGTGACGTCAATAAGATATGAAAAGCGCTGTATCAAATGCAAGGATTATTATTGTTGTGAAGTAAGTGTAGTGACTGTGTGTAGGTGAACGCTGAAGCCAATTTGCGCTCTGCGATATCCCACAAACATCCATCGAGTGAAGAGCCGATTTTGTCCAGAGGATTGTTGACCTGGAAACTGGGAGAGAGAAACTCCCTTCTCTTTTCAAATAATTCCATGCGATCTTGGAGACAGACGAGAGCTCGGTTTAACGTCTAATCCGAAGCCACGCAGATCACTCCCAACACTGCACTAGCTAAACTATATGAGCTCAAAATACCAACATGGGGTTTGAACTCATAACCTTCCAATTCAAGGCTAGGAGTGCCCTTGACTGAGCCAGGCTGGCGTTCACAATGCTATTAACCGTTCTGTGGTTCTGTGGAAGGGAAGAGTATTTTCTAGTCTAATCTTAAAATATCCGTGAAGCTTTGTAACGGGGTTACCCTAGGAATAAACACAATAATAGTTACATTATACACAACCCAAATGATATGTTAGCGCATATTGAAAGGGAAACTGTCCAAGTGGGCTATCTCATTCTTCCCCTCTCTTTCTCTCTCTCTCTCTCTCGCGCACACACATACTGTTTGCACTGGCACTCACACACAAATTCTTCAAACCATAGAAATCGATGTGGCTGCCAGTCGATTGTTGTTTGGGTGGAGAGAGCGAGAGTGTGTGTGCGTGCGCACGTGTGCGTGTGCGTGTGTGTGCGTGTGCGTGTGTGTGCGTGTGCGTGTGCGTGTGTGTGTGCGTGTGTGTGTGCGTGTGCATGTGCGTGTGCGTGTGTGTGTGTGTGTGTGTGTGTGTGTGCGTGTTGATGGGCATGTAGGTGTCAGCTTGATTTATAAGTTGCGCTCTCACCTCCGAGTCGTGTGTTCTGAGTTGAAGGTTCAAGCTCCCAAGTTAGGTCTTTGAGCTGACAGTCTAAGCTGACACTCCAGTACTGTGCTGGGGGATGCTACGGTGTGGGAGGTGACATCCTTTGGGTGAGACATTAAACTGGGGTCCTGTCACCTGTTCAGATGGACATTACAAATCCCACAGTAGAATAAGGTCTCCCTGGTTGGGTAGTTGCTTCATGGCTATGTGTGGGATATTGCTGTGTGTAAATCAGTGCTGTGTTTACCCACAAAACACACAGACACTACATTTCACGGTAAATCCTGTGAAGGGAGAGAGAGAGGGAGGGAGGGAGGGAGAGACAGACAGACAGAAACAGACAGAGAGACAGACAGAGAGATAGACGGGCAATCTGTTCTCCACTGCACAACGTGAAGAACATTTCTGCCTCTCAGTGGCGCTCTACTTCTCTTCAGTGAATCAGTCCCCACAGCCTGTGTAGCCTAGCAGAGGCGAGTTTAACACTAAGCAGAGTGTTCAGTCCTACATTCACACACACATACACACACAGACTCCCACACACACACACAGTGTTCAGTGCTACACACACACCATCAGTGCTACACACACACACAGTGTTCAGTGCTACACACACACACACACACAGTGTTCAGTGCTACACACACACACACACACAGTGTTCAGTGCCACACACACACACAGTGTTCAGTGCTACACACACACACACACACAGTGTTCAGTGCCACACACACACACAGTGTTCAGTGCTACACACACACACACACACAGTGTTCAGTGCCACACACACACACAGTGTTCAGTGCTACACACACACACACACACACAGTGTTCAGTGCCACACACACACAGTGTTCAGTGCTACACACACACACACACACAGTGTTCAGTGCTACACACACACACAGTGTTCAGTGCCACACACACACACAGTGTTCAGTGCTACACACACACACACACACAGTGTTCAGTGCTACACAAACACACACACAGTGTTCAGTGCTACACACACATGCAGTTTCTAGCAAACTGCACCCTGCATCGGCTCTGGCATTCCAGCAGCATCAGCGACATATTGTTTCGCTTTGCGTTTTATTAATATATATATTTATATATTTTTTAAATGAGGTTGTTATATAATTTACTGGGATTCCGATTTGACCCAAATTTACCCCATTCTTTAGGGGGCAGAACTTCCCAAATTGCCCCTTTTTTTCAGAAAAAAAGAGGATTTTACAGGTGTTCACTACTTTTTTTGTGCCACAAGTTAAATAAATCCAATCAATTTTAGAAATACAGAGTGTATCGAATGAATGGCGTTGAATTATTCAGTGGCGTTGCTTTGTGTGAAGGCGATACATTTATCTGCATTATATTTTCTGTGAATATCATATTGTCGGTATTATTGCCTTATTCCCCCATTTTTTAAACAAGTTTCCGTCAATGCAGTGTGCATCACTCCGCCATGTGTTAGCGTTTTATTCTGTGTTTATACCCACCGTCGGATCATTCCAGTCTGAAACTATTTGAGGAGGTTTTCACTCTTCAAACACTCACTGGAGCTGAACCTGTGAACTCACGCTTCGCCATGGGAGTGGCAGTGGTGAACTCACTATCAAACCACTTATCGTTTACCCCCCCACCCCCCCTGTCAAGTGTTTGCCAGATGTGACTTGTGAACACACTAGGAAAGAGCTCAATATCTAGACACGACTTGTGAACTCACTACTTGGGGGATTGTTGACTGGGTTTTCTCGTGGTTACTTTGCGCCTTGCCCACACTTTGGACATTTAAATCACTTCCAGAAAAATATCGTGTAATAGATTCATAATCATAGGATATTCAGTGTTAGCTACTGGGCTTTTTCCTACAGTGTGGATTACATTGCCTCCAAACCCACTGTCGCTGGACTGTGCTGTAAACACACAGAGCCGCGACTTTTGCTCTTGAATGCGAATAATCAGAAATGGTTACACCTGACTGTATAACGGCGGGGGTCAATCCCAGCTTTCCTTGGGGGTGGGGGGGGGGGGGGGGGGAGGGAATGCAAACCGAGCGCAAAATCTGCCTGTTTAGCGAAAGGGAATGAGTCGTTACCGACTGCCCATTGCGCCTGTCCTGCGCAGGTGTGAAATCAAAATAATATCATGAGATGTGATATCTGTAAAGGCAGAGATCATTAGCCATTCACTTCACCCCCAAAATACACTCCATTGCTAATAAACACAAGCGGCAAGTTTAGTTGAGAAAGGCAGGTTTATATATATATATATATGTGTGTGTGGGTGTGGGTGGGGGTGTGTGTGTGGGGTGTGTGGGTGGGGTGTGTGTGTGGGGTGTGTGTGTGGGGTGTGTGTGTGGGTGGGGGTGTGTGTGTGGGGTGTGTGTGTGTGTGGGGTGTGTGTGTGTGTGTACAATTGTAGGTCACACAAGTAGAGCAGGTTTTAATGTGAAAAGGTTAACTTTCTCCCT
This sequence comes from Hydrolagus colliei, assembly GCA_035084275.1. Lineage (NCBI taxonomy): Eukaryota > Metazoa > Chordata > Chondrichthyes > Chimaeriformes > Chimaeridae > Hydrolagus > Hydrolagus colliei. Next base: position 2,358,791 of record CM068749.1, on the reverse strand, counting down.
CCAAAAACCCTCGTGCGAATGATATAGTTTATTTTGCGCTTTCAGTCACATCAGATCAGCCACGGAGACGATTCGTTAGTTTGACGGTTTGATCGAGTTGGCAAAACGTGACACACTGGGGGGAACACGTTTGAAAAGACGCTGCAGTTTTCTCCTCTAATGTTATTTCTTTCGGCCGTGAAAATTCGGTGAGCGTTTGGGACCTTCAATCGACGGGTGATTTCTGAACTGTTGAATTGCGCTTTACCTTCGTTAGATACATAACCCCCCCCCCCCCCCCCCCCCCCACCTCCGGGTGAGAGAGAGTGGGAACTGAGAGTGAAACCAGATTGTTCTTTCACCGACGAAAACGGGGACTGATCAGTGTCTCACAGGTCAAATCAAATGTTCCCCTCGCAGTCCAGAGACGGGCCGTGCAAACTGGGAGGTTCAGTGTGACTGTCAGGTAGCCATGTGCAAGACACAACATCAACTGTTTAACTTGTGTCCATAAACATGGGACTGTCCCATTCACCCTGACTGTCGGCTGGAGGAATCTGGGGAGATTGGACTTGGGTTTGCTTGGAGTCGATTTGTGAGCCTTTTCCAAAGTACATTTCTCTCTCAATTCGTTTGTGCCGCGTGTTTAATAATAAGTACGTTTGCTTCGATGTCTGTTTACACCCCTCCCCCCCCCCCCCCCACACACACACACACACACACACACACACACAAACCATCAAAAAAAAACAGTCATCAAACTTCAAACACGTGCAGGTCGACACCGAGAAATGATATCAACATTTGAGGTTGATTCGATCAGATAAAAAAAAACCGGTTTCGCCCACACAATAAAACCAGGATCCCACACGGGGCAAACACGATGGAGTTAGGGGTAACATACATTAATATACTCTCCGCGGGAAACACGCCGATTACAAACGTTGCCGTGTGGTACCTTTGTGTGTGTCCAAGTTACCAAACAACTTTGGGGGTTTATCAAAAGGGCAGACACAATCCTGCCTGGGTTTTATTTAAAGGCTTGTGTGTGTGTGTGTGTGTGTGTGTGTGTGTGTGTGTGTGTGAACTTTAATCAACGCTAGGCACAGTGACACCCTGAAAATCACTGATGATTTTGAATCCTATGAAACCCAGATCACCTGTGGTGTGTTAGATAGTACAGACGGACCCGCGACACCAGCCGAGTGTGAAAATACTTTGTCTGAGATTTTATTTTTTTACAAGAAATAATCAAATCAATTGCCTTCCTCCCCCCCAAACCAGCAACAGGGACCACTGTACAGGAACATATTTACAGGGACAGGGTATCGATATTGATTGGAACCAATTTGGGGCATTTTATCACGGATTTGGGGCATTTTATCACGGATTGGAGGCTAATTTTCAGGACATAATTTTGATCCGGGTTTGAAATGAACACCAGCTTGGTTGACACTGGGTATTTTTTCGGGGGGTGGGAAGGAGGTAATATGTTGCAAAGGGGAGTTGGTGGGACAAGGGGGGGGGGATTGGGGAGGAGGAGGAGCATTAATATTTGAGTGTGTCTTATTTCTCAATTAATGATAAGCAGCCGAGTTGTTTATTGCTTTGGGTTAGATTCAGGGACAGAGGGAGGGAGGGAGGGGAGCTGAGCTGAGCACATTGACTGGTGTAGTTGTCATTATTATTGCTATTATACTCTTGTCGAATTGATTGTGAGAGAGAGAGAGCGAGAAAGAGAAACACCATGGCAAATATATAATGTCACTCGATCCTTCCACTGGCGGTTTTGCAGAGAATCCTTTCCGAGTTATTACCATTGAAATAAGCTTTCCTTGTGTGTCTGTGCTTTCTGATCTCTCTCAAGTAAGTTGGGCCACCACACTTCTCATTTCAACCCAGACCCCCCCCCCCCCCCCTCCCCCCGCCTATTTGTCTTCGCCTGGTTTTTACTGTTTAAAAAATAACTTTTTGTAACAAAATATTTAGATAGGAGGATATGCGAACAGAAACTGTGGATCAGAGTTTATATATATATTATATAAATTGATGTGTGTGTGTGTATATGTATAATGTGAATAATTTCTTAACACTTTCGCTATTTACAAACGCAAGGGCTTTTCTAATATATGTATGGACAGTATATATTAAATCAAATCTTAATTAAAGTGCAACTTAAATTTGGCGCCTTTAACTTTCAGTAATTAAGTTCACCTGTTATCAAGGGCTGTCGGTGGGGTGGGGGGGGGGGGGGGGGCGTTTCACTGGCTTTTTAACAGCCAGTTGTGGGGTGGGGGGGGGGGGGGAATAGCATATTAATAGCACATTATTTCTCAAGTCTGTTTTGAGTTTAATTCGGAATTATTGCAACAATATTTAAACCCTCTCCAGCCCCTTCATTGTCTCTGGGTAGAGTGTTTGGCTGGGAGAGATCACTGTTCAGGCCGGTGGCAATATTTTACACGAATAAATCGAGTTGTAGTGTTTCACTGATGTTCTTTCTGGTTAACGAGGAAATGCACAGAAGTCTCAGAAAACACATTTAACTCTAATAACAGTTACATAGATCCGCCCCTGGAAGTGGAAAGGATTTCTAAAGTTATATGGAAACAGACGGTCCATGTTTTGATTTCCCCCCAACCCCCCCCCCCCCCCCCACCCCCCCCCCCACAGCTAAGATAACACTTTAATTAAGATTTGATTTAATAATTACATACAAATCTCAGAATTATATATCATACAGAAATGGGAGCTACTGTGGCGTGAATTCTTTCACAATGCAACAAGGTCGAACGCTGTTAGAGGAATAAATGTAGGATTTCCAAGTGCAAAAAGTGACCCAGGGAGTTCATATATAATATTAAAATATCCATAATTCCGTCCAATTCGATATACCTCCTTATACATCGAGAGGACGTCTTAACGCCTCTCACGTGAATTACTGCAAAGTCCAGAGAAGTGTAATGATAATAATAATAATAATAAATAAACAAGGAATAAAAACGATCAATAAAGGAATTTACTTCACGGTTTATTTGTTATTCGATATATTGCATTCCTCTGACCGGCTGCAATTGTGCCGACCAAACACAAGCGCAGATTTGATTGTATCTCATCCTCACCTGACGGTGATCTGAAAAGTTTGGTTTATTTTTTATTAAAAAAACGTTTCTCGGGCGACTGGAAAACGGTGACGGGCGACACCGACTCTCAATACCAATCATTCCAATTAACTGTGATTGCAAGTTTGCGGTGCGGTGCCGGGATTCACTCCCAGTGTTCGGCAATGTGATTTACGGGATGATTATTGCTGCTAACCATCTCCACGACAGGGCGGGCAACCGAGGTCCATCGTGTTCCTCTTAAAATGTCTCCTTGTTTAATGATATAATCCTTACACAGGGGTTCGAGTTCCCTGTAGGAACCTTCACATTTCCAAGTTTCTCTCTCAAATGCTTATCTTTCCCCCCCTAATTTATAAGTATTTTAAGTTTTTTTTGCGTGTGTTTTACTCGACGAATTAACCAGTATTATCTGGTTTGCAAACAAAATCGACTTTGAAAAGTTCTTTTTGATTAAAGGCGAAATGACTGGCCATCGAGGCTGACATTTCATCAGAAATCACATTGTGTTGAAGGACTGCTGAGTTCATGAACCCACTTAATGTGATCTGCACTTTGCAAAGTTCTATTTGGGTTGGCCGCAATTTCTATTTTCTTTTATCTTTTAATTTTAAAGTATGTTTACCCCGGCGGTTTATACCGTCGGTGGGATTTCCCTGGGTGGGAGGGAATCAGTGTTTTATTCTAATCCATCATAATCTCTCCCCCACCCCCCTCCATAAAAAATATATTTTAACAAGTTCACTCTGTTGCATGTCGTAACATGACTTTTCTTGTTGATATTTGCACATGTTATTCCGCCCCCTCCCCCCCCCCCCCATCTCTCATGTCTGTGTGTGTGACAGCAAGATTTTTGTTTAATGACAACGCAAAGATCATCTCACA